>JARQOC010000008.1:190569254-190603876 GCA_033576535.1 Allobates femoralis
TACCCAGATGTACCTCTGATGGTGAGGAGGTCTGGGCCACCAACCTTTCCCTGTTCCTCAACCAGCCCTGTGTTAACACCCCCTCCCCTTCACCTACGTACCAGAATGCACAGCTACTCCCACAAATAAGAAGCTTCAGCACAAAGTGCACACACATCGTCTAAGCTTACAGTCTTGCAGAAACTAAAACTCTATCAGGGACATTTCCTGGTGGAAGAGGGAACTATCTAGAGGCCAGGGGTGTGGTTACCTGACAAATCCAAAACTTCCCACCTGCACAGCTGCATCACAGCAATACAGCAGCATCTACACATTACCGCCGAATATGCCAAATAAATGAACTCCTATTAAAACTACAGAGAGCTTACAGATAGACTGCAGCAGTCAACACGTGACATGAAGGTTCCTTACTGTGCTCTGAGGTCTACAGTTAAAAATGACCCCTCGGTGTTAATTTCTCCCGCCACCGTACGCCTCATCTGGTGCTCCGCGCTGCCTCCATCTTCACTCTGCACTGGGGTTTCTGGTGCCAAGTAAACCAACCAAGAGGTGCGTTACCCAAGACCGGGCCGGGGGTAACACATGTGATGTGTCATCAGCATCAGAGTCACAGAGAAGTGGGGCTAAAGTGCATCACCAAGACGGCGGGTAACACATTGTGATGTGTCATCAGCATCAGAGTCACAGAGAAGGTGGGGCTAAAGTGCATCACCAAGACCGGGCCGGGGGTAACACATTGTGATGTGTCATCAGCATCAGAGGTCACAGAGAGGATGGGCTAAAGTGCTCACCAAGACCGGGCGGGGTGAACATTGTGAAATGTATTATCTAAGAAGTCACAGAGAAAACATGGAGCTAAAGTGCGTCACCCAAGACCTGGCTGGGGGTGACACATTGTGATGTGTAATCAGCATCAGGATCACATAGAGGATGGAGCTAAAGTGCGTTATGTGCGGCGCCAAAAGAAAGGGGAGACGTCAGAAAGTTGTATGGAGAACCGGACGGGGTGTTGGTGTTGGGACGAGGTGAATGTTACGTTTCTTCTTTTTCACCAGCAGAGAGACCCCAGAGAATAAAAAGGAACATGAAGTTTATTCACCAATTTTGAGCCAAATGATTCATTCCAATTTGTTCAGATTCTGTCATCTCTAGAATGTTGAGTTGTTATTATAGGGATCATTGACATATTTCTTGTGAGCGGGAGGGTCGGTAATCACTGACGCCTCTCGGAACCAGTTGGTGGATCTTGGATTCAGCTGCAGCATCACACTGTAGATGAGGCCAAGAGCTGAGAAAACACCACAACAGAGGAAAATGCTGAGGAATCCTTGGGCTAAAAAATCTCAGGCCTGTCTATTCCCATGGAGCAAGGATAACACATTGACTCCAACATCTAGAAAATACCGCATGGAGGCAAAAATACAGTTTGCATGAGGCTGAAAAAATTGAAAATGTTCTATCTCCATTGTAAGCAGTCCGGTAAGTTTACCTTGGTTTCCACTGCGCCATTAGGACTAGCGAGTTGTTGATGATGCTGATATCTGCAATTTCCAAGAACAAAGGTTGAAGCTGTGCAGATGAAGCATCAACAGATCCATGATAATGGCCCAACACACACTAATGGGCTGGCTATAATGTTATGACAGATCCCTACCATTAATATGAGGATTATCCTGCAATCCACAGGCTCATTCTCACACTAATCTAAGCCCTAAATCTGACCCTGATTTGTCCACCTGACCATGCAGATTTTCACCTAAATTACACAACGGTGCCCCACTCAACATTGGCCGGCAGCAAGCCTTCTTAACTGCACCATCAACTATAAACAAAGAGTAACAAAAATGTCATAACCATTATTCACTACAGGAAATAAACTGGTGTTTACCCAATACGGTAAACTCCTCCACCTATGGGGCTGGAGCTCCTATACAAAAGCCCACCTAGACGTATAGCCAGTAAGGAAGTGCAGTGAAAGGTGAACATATAAAATATAAAGGGCTGGAGCTTTAAACACATGTCCATCTAGAGGTATAACAAGCAAGGATATGCAATGAAAGGTGAACATATAAAATCTAAAGAACTGGGCTCCTAAACAAGTCCACCTGGAGGTATAGCCAGCAAGGAAATGCAGTGAAAGGTAAACATATAAAATCTAAAAGCTGGAGCTCCTAAACACACGTCCACCCAGAGGTTTAGCCGGCAAGGACTTGCAATGTAAAGTGAACATATAAAATGTAAAGGGCTGGAGCTCCTAAACGCACATCCACCTAGAGGTATAGCCAGCAAGGAATGCAGTGAAAGTAAGATAAATCTAAGGGATAAAGCTCCTAAACACATGTCCACATAGATATATAGCTGGCAAGGAAATGCAGTGAATGGCAAACATATAAAATAATCCAGAATGTGATAGGGAAGACCAAAACAGGAAAATAGAAACACCTGGAATGGAGAAAACCAAGAAGGGAGAACAAAGAAAATCAGAACCATCAGCATTTGGACAGGGAGGAAAAGGCAAAAGCCAGCAGATAGAGGAACCGACTATGAAACCATAAGTGACCAGACCGAATCCCCAAACTGAGTCATGACAGGCAGGTATGTATGCAAAAGATGGGGTGAAAATGGTGCTCTGAGACTCCTGGCCACACCTAGATTGCCCCAAACACATAATTAGCATATTTGGGTAAACGTCTGCAAAATGGAGGCAGCAATAGAATAATAAAGGTGCAGTATGTATAAGAGCCACATCCCCTACAAGGTTGTGTGCGTATCTCATACTGCCAGCTCGGCCTCACACACTCCCTTTAATGTAGACAATTCTCATGTATTCGCTCATCGCTAAGCAACCAAACATGTAAATGTAATAAAATATCAATATTATCTACAGAAACAAATCCGTAACAGAACCATGATCTCCCTCATATCATAATGTAACACACGACCTCGTTATCTTTTTACTCTTAATGTTTGTTCATTTCTCTTTCTAGAAATCAGTAAATGATCTTTAATAACATAACAATAATATTTATTCACTTATATAGTGTAATTAATTCCCCGGAGCTTTATATACAGCAGAATATCATTCAGATTTACTTTAAATGACTGATAAACTGAACTGATTATTTCCAAATCAGCAATTCCTCCTCACTCACATCTAATATAGAAGGCTGAGCGTATATATGTATGTATGGCCACACATAGCCCCGCCTCTTCATAGCCACACCCCTTCATAATGTGCCAGATGCATATGGCTCTGCCCCCTTTGATTAGCCCCACCCCTTCATAATGCCCTGGATGGATATGGCTCTGCCCCCTTTGATTAGCCTACCCTTCATAAGCCAGTGATATGCTCTACCCCTTTGATTAGCCATGTCCTTCACAATGTGCCATATGCATATGGTTGCACCCATCCTGTTATCCTGTTAGCCCCACCTGTTTACAATGTCACATTTATTATTGTAACCCGGGCAACTCCCTGTTCATAACCCAGCCCCTTGGATGCATATGGACTCCGCCCTCTCCGGGTACCCTCTGGTGAGCTCGTCCCTTTATTACATCCCCTTTATTACTGTAACCTGGACAATAGCGGATTCTACAGGTAGTTAAAAATAAAATGAACTTACAAAAAAACTACAAAGCCACTTCTACGACTACTGGCAAAGATACAGTACATGCAGATTTCTTTTTCATCGCCAACAGTAATATGTGCTCTATTTATCATAATGCCGTCCACTACACATCTTCTCACATGTATGTAATCCGTGAGCAGTCGTGTGAGGTGCAGATAACTGTGCGAGATGTGAGCACATCGTACATTTGGAAGCCCAGATATTGGATCTAAATGAACAGCTGGCAACACTGAGATCCATAGACAATATGGAGAGGAGTCTGCTGCTCACTGAGCTGGCATCGCTGGGATGGATGTGGGGTTTGTAGTGCAGAGCTGGCAGGAACCTGATGGCACTTCCTAATAAGTGTGAACAGGTGCAAAATTGAACATGAAACAAACTTTAATAACAAAACAGCTGTACTCTGAAATGCTGCTCCTATAAACAAGAATATAACTACTATAATACTGCTCATATATACAAGAATATAACTACTATAATACTGCCCCTATATACAAGAATATAACTACTATAATACTGCTCCTATATACAAGAATATAACTACTATAATACTGCTCCTATTACAAGAATATAACTACTATAATACTGCCCCTATATACAAAATATAACTACTATAATACTGCTCCTATATACAAGAATATAACTACTATAATACTGCTCCTATATACAAGAATATAACTACTATAATACTGCTCCTATGTACAAGAATATAACTACTATAATACTGCTCCTATATACAAGAATATAACTACTATAATACTGCCCCTATATACAAGAATATAACTACTATAATACTGCTCCTATATACAAGAATATAACTACTATAATACTGCTCCTATATACAAGAATATAACTACTATAATACTGCTCCTATATACAAGAATATAACTACTATAATACTGCTCCTATATACAAGAATATAACTACTATAATACTGCCCTATATACAAGAATATAACTACTATAATACTGCTCCTATATACAAGAATATAACTACTATAATACTGCCCTATATACAAGAATATAACTACTATAATACTGCCCCTATGTACAAGAATATAACTACTATAATACTGCTCCTATATACAAGAATATAACTACTATAATACTGCCCCTATATACAAGAATATAACTACTATAATACTGTTCCTATATACAAAATATAACTACTATAATACTGCTCCTATATACAAGAATATAACTACTATAATACTGCTCCTATAACAAGAATATAACTACTATAATACTGCTCCTATATACAAGAATATAACTACTATAATACTGCCCTATATACAAGAATATAACTACTATAATACTGCTCCTATATACAAGAATATAACTACTATAATACTGCCCTATATACAAGAATATAACTACTATAATACTGCCCCTATATACAAGAATATAACTACTATAATACTGCCCTATATACAAGAATATAACTACTATAATACTGCCCTATATACAAGAATATAACTACTTAATACTGCCCCTATATACAAGAATATAACTACTATAATACTGCCCCTATATACAAGAATATAACTACTATAATACTGCCCTATATACAAGAATATAACTACTATAATACTGCTCCTATATACAAGAATATAACTACTATAATACTGCCCCTATATACAAGAATATAACTACTATAATACTGCCCTATATACAAGAATATAACTACTATAATACTGCTCCTATATACAAGAATATAACTACTATAATACTGCTCCTATATACAAGAATATAACTACTATAATACTGCTCTATATACAAGAATATAACTACTATAATACTGCCCTCTATATACAAGAATATAACTACATAATTACTGCTTCCATAGAATACAATTACTATATACTACTATAATAACTGCCCCTATAGTACAAGAAATATAACTACTATAATACTGCTCCTATAATACAAGAATATACTACTATAATACTGGCTCCTTATATAACAAGAATATAACTACTATCAATACTGCTCCTAATACACAAGAATATAACTAGTATAAACTGCTCCTATAAACAAGAATATAACTACTATAATACTGCCCCTATGTACAAGAATATAACTACTATAATACTGCTCCTATAAAAAGAATATAACTACTATAATACTGCCCCTACATACAAGAATATACTACTATAAAGACTCCCCTAATACAATGAATATAACTACTATAATACTGCCCTAATATACAAGAAAAAACTACTATAATACTGCTCCTATAAAAGAATTAACTACTATAAACCTGCCCCTATATACAAGAAATATAACTACTATAATACTGCCCCTATATTACAAGAATATAGACTACTAATAATACTGTCCAGTATATAGAAAAACGGCACAGATACACACACTCCTTGTAAAGAATTAACATAAAGCACGATACGAATAATTCTGCTCCTATATACAAGAATATACTACTATAATACTGCTCCTAATAAAAGAATATAACTACAAATACTGCTCCCATATACAAGAATTATAACTACTAAAATACTGCTCCTATATACAAGATAATATGACTACTATAATACTGCTCCCATATACAGAATATAACTAACTAAAACTGCTCCTAAGTATACAAGAATATAACTACTATAATACTGCTCCTATATAAAGAATATAACTACTATATACGCTCCTATAACAAAATATAACTACTATAATACTGCTCTATTATTAGCAAATTAAATTTACTTAAAATACTGTTAACCGAATGTACAATATCTAACATTTACTATATATTACTGTCAATCCCTATATAAGAATATAACTACTTATAATACTCTCCTATATACATGAGAATATAAACTTAAATACTGCTCCTATATACAAGAATATAACTACTATAATACTGCCCTATATACAAAATATAACTACTATAATACTGCTCCTATATACAAGAATATAACTACTATAATACTGCTCCTATATACAAGAATATAACTACTATAATACTGCCCTATGTACAAGAATATAACTACTATAATACTGCCCCTATGTACAATGATGTAAGTACTATAACACTGCTATTGTTACTGAATATACTCCTATTTATTTGAATATTTGGAATGAATCACCTACACTCTGTTACATTGTCAGACATTCTGTGATCATTAATGTCGCTCTCATGTGTTGTCGTAGTTCTCTTTACCATCTGCTCGTCAGCAGTAATGATTTCAGATCTCATTTTTGCCGCATTACATACAGTTAGTAGAAGAATATACTTCCCTGGATGGAGCCGATCTGACGAGCATTGAAGAAACTCTACTGAAAAGGTCAGGACGGCGAGTATTAAAATAAAATGACTTGTAATAACTAAATGTATGAAATAAAATCTTTACGTTGTTGCAGGACACAGAAATATAATTGGATTTGCCGTTGTCTTCATGGTCAGGTGGGATTAACATACAAATGACATTGGATAAATGTGTGGAAATATCCGCAGAGAGCTTTAATTGTATTCTGCAAATGTCACATTTTAACAGCTAATCATTCACATGTAAAGAGAAGAATAACATGAAAGTGGCAGAATGTTCTAGAAAGAGCAGAGGGACATGTGACCGGAATATTCCTGCCCCGCACTGTATAATTTCATTATTAGTGAATCCAGTGGAGAAGAGAAGATGAAGGTTTTGCTCCTCGGTAGCGGGACACATTACAGTCCTCCATGGAGTTGGCAGTGAGATGTGGATTGTATCCAGAGAGCGGCTCGTCCGCAGTGTTACCTACCCCATACTGCCCTCTCCTAGTCATAAACTGCACTTGTGCCACGGCCCCTGAATTACATATATATATATTGTTTTCACTTATATAGCACCATTAATTCCACAAAAGCGTCACTGACATCATCACCTTCCCCATCGGGGCTCACAATCTACATTCACTCTCAGTCTTTGTAGTGTGTGAAGAAATTCGAGAACCCGGAGGAAACCCACAAAACACAGGGGAGAACAAACAAACTGCTTGCAGATGTCTTCCTTGGTTGGTTTTAATCCCAGGACCTCAATGCTGTTAACCACTGAGCCACTATATACAGTGTTAACTAACTGAGCCATCCAACAGTGCTAACCACTGAGCCACTGTATACAGTGCTAACCACTGAGCCACCATATACAGTGCTAACCACTGAGCACCATATACAGTGCTAACCACTGAGCCACCTATACAGGCTAACCACTGAGCCACCATACATGCTAACACTGAGCCACATATACAGTGCTAACCACTGAGCCACCATATACAGTGCTAACCACTGAGCCACGTATACAGTGCTAACCACTGAGCCACCATATACAGTGCTAACCACTGAGCCACCATATACAGTGCTAACCACTGAGCCACCATACAGTGCTAACCACTGAGCCATATACAGTGCTAACCACTGAGCCACCTATACATGCTAACCACTGAGCCACCATACAGTGCTAACCACTGAGCCACCTATACAGTGCTAACCACTGAGCCACCATACAGTGCTAACACTGAGCCACCATATCAGTGCTAACCACTGAGCCACTATACAGTGCTAACCACTGAGCCACCATACAGTGCTAACACTGAGCCACCATATACAGTGCTAACACTGAGCCACTATACAGTGCTAACCACTGAGCCACCATACAGTGCTAACCACTGAGCCACTACAGTGCTAACACTGAGCCACCATAACAGTGCTAACCCTGAGCCACCATATACAGTGCTAACCACTGAGCCACCGTACAGTGCTAACCACTGAGCCACCATTACAGTGCTAACCACTGAGCCACATATACAGTGCTTCCACTGAGCCACCATACAGTGCTAACCACTGAGCCACCATATACAGTGCTAACCACTGAGCCACCGTACAGTGCTAATCACTGAGCCACCATATACATGCTAATCACTGAGCCACCATATACAGTGCTAACCACTGAGCCACCATATACAGTGCTAACCACTGAGCCACCATATACAGTGCTAACCACTGAGCCACCATATACAGTGCTAACCACTGAGCCACCATATACAGTGCTAATCACTGAGCCACCATATACAGTGCTAACCACTGAGCCACCATATACAGTGCTAACCACTGAGCCACCATATACAGTGCTAACCACTGAGCCACCAATACAGTGCTAACCACTGAGCCACCATATACAGTGCTAATCACTGAGCCACCATATACAGTGCTAACCACTGAGCCACCATATACAGTGCTAACCACTGAGCCACCATATACAGTGCTAACCACTGATGCCACCATTACAGTGCTAACCACTGAGCCACCATATACAGTGCTAACCACTGAGCCACCATATACAGGCTAACCACTGAGCCACCATACAGTGCTAACCACTGAGCCACCATATACAGTGCTAACCACTGAGCCACCATATACAGTGCTAACCACTGAGCCACCATACAGTGCTAACCACTGAGCCACCATATACAGTGCTAACCACTGAGCCACCATATACAGTGCTAACCACTGAGCCACCGTACAGTGCTAACCACTGAGCCACCATATACAGTGCTAATCACTGAGTCACCTATACATGTGCTAAACCACTGGAGCCACCATATACAGTGCTAACCACTGAGCCACCATTACAGTGTCTAACCACTGAGCCACCATGATCAGTGCTAACCACTGAGCCACCATATACAGTGCTATCCACTGAGCCACCATTACAGTGCTAACCACTGAGACCACCATACAGTGCTAAACCACTGAGCCACTAACGTGCTAACACTGAGCCACCATATACAGTGCTAACCACTGAAGCCACCATATCAGTGCTAACCACTGAGCCACCATATACAGTAGCACACACACTGATTCCACCATATACACTACACTGAGCCACCATATACAGTGCTAACCACTGAGCCACCATATACAGTGCTGACCACTGAGCCACCATGTACAGTACTGACCACTGAGCCACCATATACAGTGCTAACACTGAGCCACCGTATACCGTGCTAACCTGAGCCACCATATACAGTGCTAACCACTGAGCCACCATATACAGTGCTGACCACTGAGCCACCATGTACATGCTAACCACTGAGCCACCATGTACAGTACTAACCACTGAGCCACCTACAGTGCTAACACTGAGCCACCATATACAGTGCTAACCACTGAGCCACCATATACAGTGCTAATCACTGAGCCACCATATACAGTGCTAACCACTGAGCCACCATGTACAGCGCTAACCACTGAGCCACCATATACAGTGCTGACCACTGAGCCACCATGTACAGCGCTAACCACTGAGCCATCATATACAGTGCTAACCACTGAGCCACCATATACAGTGCTAACCACTGAGCCACCATATACAGTGCTAACCACTGAGCCACCATACAGTGCTAACCACTGAGCTACCATATACAGTGCTAACCACTGAGCCACCATATACAGTGCTAACCACTCAGCCACCGTACAGTGCTAACCACTGAGCCACCATACAGTGCTTGGTGGTGGAAAGATCATGGTCTGGGGTTACATTCAGTATGCGGGTGTGTGAAACATTTGCAAGGTGGAAGGCAATATCAATAGCCTAAAATATCAGTGCTCCATTTCACACATCCATCTCTACAACTAAGTTCCTCCAGGCAAAAAGGATCAAGGCGCTCAAGGACTGGCCGCCCAGTCACCAGCCATGAACATCATTGAGCATGTTTGGGGAAGGATGAAAGAGGAAGCTAGGAAGACAAAACCAAAGAATCTAGATGAATCTGGGAGGCTTGTAAGACTGCATTCTTTGCTATTCCTGATGACTTCATTAATAAATTGTGAATCATTCTTGAACCACATGGATGCAGTCCTTCAAGCTCATGGAAGTCACACAAAATATTAAATATGACTAATAGCACCACAACTTCATTCACCAATGTTATACAACATAGATTTGTATTTTAATTTAATTATTTGTTTGAATATCACATTACTTTCTGTGGGCGACAAAACATTTGCCTTGCCAAAATCTGACCATTCTGTGTTCATGAAATGATCAATATTTCAGCATTGATGACAATTTATTTTCTTAACCTAAACCACATTTCGGAGGGTTTCAGCTTTCAGAAGAGAAATTTATACAATGCAAAGTATGAATGTAACGTCAGGTTATAAGATTTTATTTACATAACATGGATAAGTCACAGAACGTCTGTCAGGGACTGTATACAGTATCTGTATCTGTGCTCTCTATATGTCTCTGCTCTCTGCATATAGCTGCACTCTCTGTATATAGATCATTTTGTTTTGTGTTCATGAGCATCCATTATAATCCTCACATATCTTTCTTTCTTTTGTGGCAGAGTCTCATCCTTCTACTGTTTTACAATCTTGCACCTGATCAATATCACTAAAAGGGTCATAAACGTCTCCTCAGGGTTGTGGCCACTTTCACTAAATTGGTCTAATTGTCACAGAGGATTCCAGGAAAGAGACTCAGAGAGAAGAGAAGTCAGAGGAGGGGAGTCAGAGGAGAAGAGTCAGAGGAGAGGAGTCAGAGGAGGGGAGTCAGAGGAGGGGAGTCAAAGTAGAGGTGACAGAGGAGAAGAGTCAGAGGAGAAGAGTCAGAGGAGAAGAGTCAGAGGAGAGGAGTCAGAGGAAAGGAGTCAGAGGAGAAGTCAGAGGAGAAGAGTCAGAGGAGAAGGGTCAGAGGAAGGGAGTCAGAGGAAGGGAGTCAGAGGAGAGGTGTCAGAGGAAGGGAGTCAGAGAGAAGAGTCAGAGGAGAAGGGTCAGAGGAAGGGAGTCAGAGGAGGGGAGTCAGAGGAGGGGAGTCAGAGGAAGGGAGTCAGAGGAAGAGTGTCAGAGGAAGGGAGTCAGAGGAGAAGAGTCAGAGGAGAAGGGTCAGAGGAAGGGAGTCAGAGGAGGGGAGTCAGAGGAGGGGAGTCAGAGGAGAGGAGTCAGAGGAGAGGTGTCAGAGGAAGGGAGTCAGAGAGAAAGAGTCAGAGGAGAAGGGTAAGAGGAAGGGAGTCAGAGGAGGGGAGTCAGAGGAGGGGAGTCAGAGGGAGTGTCAGAGGAGAAGAGTCAGAGAAGGGAGTCAGAGAAGGGAGTCAGAGGAGGGGAGTCAGAGCAGGGGAGGCAGAGGAGAAGAGTCAGAGGAAGGAGTCAGAAAGGGAGTCAGAGGAGGGAGTCAGAGAGGGAGAGCAGAGGAGAAGAGTCAGAGGAAGGGAGTCAGAGAAGGGGAGTCAGAGGAGGGGAGTCAGAGCAGGGGAGCAGAGGAGAAGAGTCAGAGGAGAGGAGTCAGAGGAGGGGAGTCAGAGGAGGGGAGTCAGAGGAGAGGAGTCAGAGGAGGGGAGTCAGAGGAGGGGAGTCAGGAGAGGTGTCAGAGGAGAAGAGTCAGAGGAGGGGAGTCAGAGGAGGGGTCAGAGGAGAGAGTCAGAGGAGAGGAGTCAGAGGAGGGGAGTCAGAGGAGGGAGTCAGAGGAGAGGTGTCAGAGGAGAGAGTCAGAGGAGGGGAGTCAGAGGAGAGGAGTCAGAGGAGAAGAGTCAGAGGAAGGGAGTCAGAGGAGGGAGTCAGAGGAGGGAGTCAGAGCAGGGATAGAGTCAGGAGTCAGAGAGAGGGAGTCAGAGAGGGGAGTCAGAGGAAGGGAGCCAGAGGAGAGGAGTCAGAGTAGTCAAAGAGAGGAGTCAGGGGAGGGAGTCAGAGGAGAGGAGTCAGAGGAGGGAGTCAGAAGAGGGGAGTCAGAGGAGGGAAGTCAGAGGAGTCAGAGGAGAGGAGTCAGGGGAGGGAGTCAGAGGAGAGGAATCAGAGAAGGGAGTCATAGGAGGGGAGTCAGAGAAGAGGAGTCAGAGGAGAGGAGTCAGAGGAGGGGAGTCAGAGGAGAAGAGTCAGGGAGGGAAGTCAAGGAGTCAGAGGAGAGGAGTCAGGAAGGGAGTCAGAGGAGAGGAGTCAGAGGAGGGAATCATGGAGGGAGTCAGAGAAGAGGAGTCAGAGGAGAGGAGTCAGAGGAGAGGAGAGAGCAGAGGAGGGAGTCAGAGGAGAAGAGTCAGAGGAGAGAGTCACAAGAGGGGAGTCAGAGAAGAGCAGAGGAGGAGTCAGAGGAGAGGGAGTCAGAGGAGAAGAGTCAGAGGAGAGAGTCCAAGAGGGAGTCAGAGAGAGATCAGAGGAGGAGTCAAGAAGGGAGTGAGGGGAGGTCGAGAGGAGCAAGGAGGAGTCAGAGGAGGAGTCAGAGGGAGGAGTCAGAGGAGAGTAGACGAGGAGGGGAGAGAGGAGGATCAGAGGAGGAGAAAGAGGAGGGTAGTAAGAGGAAGAGTCAGAGGAGAAGAGTTAGAGAAGAAGAGTCAGAGGAGTGGAGTGAGAGAGACAGAGGGGAGAGTCAGAGGAGAGGAGTCAGAGGAGGGAGTCAGAGAGAGGAGTCAGAGGAGAGAGAAAGAGGAGGGGTAAGAGAGAGAGTCAGAGGAGGGCAGTCAGAGGAAAGAGTCAGAGGAGGGAGTCAGAGAGAGAGTCAGAGGAGAAGAGTCAGAGGAGAAGAGTCAGAGGAGAAGAGTTAGAGAAGAAGATCAGAGGAGTGGAGTGAGAGGAGACAGAGGGAGGAGTCACAGGAGGGAGACAGAGGAGGAGTCAGAGGAGTGGAGTGAGAGGAGAGGAGACAGAGGGGAGGAGTCAGAGGAGAGGAGTCAGAGGAGGGGAGTTGTGGTGCCCCACCGGGTAGCCCGCCACCAGAGGTACTGCATTCCTCCATTAGAGGTAGAGATGTGTCTCTGGTCTCCAGGTGCTGGGAAGGTTCAGTTGAGTCTCACACACACAACATTTAGGACCCCGGGACGGTGGCTGGACTCAGAGGGGGAACCCAAGCGTAGCCGGGAGGGAAAAGTGAAGTGCAGGAGTAGTAGGAAAACGGAGAAGAAGAGACCATCGGAGAGGAGTGGAAGTCGGGAGTGTAGGTGTGGTGTGGTGCCGACTCCCGTGGGCTGGAGCACAACCACGCTCCCCCCTGGAGGGAAAGACCAACAGGCGTAGAAGAGGAAAGGAGATCTTGGGGTACGGAACGAGACCTAGATTGCCGTACGCCCATATCTGGTGAGACGGAGGGGCTGGTGGACGACACAGGAACCTGGCCCTGAACACGGCGCGGATGATTCAAGCCCGAACCGTTGAACTGGAGGCCCCAAGCTTCTAACGGAGTCATGGCCGAACACCCGACACAAACTGGGAAGGCGGCTGAACTAAAGAGCAGTGCCCCGGGAGGAGATACAAATAAGCACTTGTTGCTGTCGGTACCTGAGCTCTGTGCTGCGGAGGCACTAAGTGAGGAGCGGTGAGATGCGCTTATAGCACGAGGGACCCACCAGAGACAGAAACACCTAGCAAGAGAGAGAGAGAGGGACTCCAACCAAGGCTTGACTGCTCTGACCCAGTTCTGGAGACAACACTGAACGGGAGGTTGATAAAGGAAGTGCACAGCGGCCATGCTGAAACAACTGTGTAAAAGAACTCCAGCAGTGGTGTGTGAGACTTTCTTTAGTGGCGACCACTGGCCGCAGAGGCTGCATGAGACACCTGGGGACTGATGACCTAATGAACATCTGTCAAGGTCTGAACTGACTCCTCCATCCTACTGCCCTGGGTACCATGCTCCACCTGCGGGGAGTGGAACCATCCAAGCTGCCGATCACTGTCCCCAGAGGTTCTGAAGCAGTGGAAGCCGCCCTGGCAATGTACCGCAGGTGGCGCCACAAATACCCCTTTTCCTAGTCATTCCCTGTCATCTACTCCTGTTTAATTAAAATGACACCGCAAGGGTCACGGAACTGGGTCTCGGGCCCCGTTCGTTTGTCCACCTGAAAAGAACCAAGAAGTAAAGAACATTGAGCTGCCTGGTTCCCGAGTACCCCCGACCCTGGAGTGGGCATGTCAACCTGGCGTCATGAACAGGATGCGAGCGGCCCAGTAACACCGGGTCTCGTGGGCCTGAAAAAACTGTTAAGAGATTGTGTAAGAACTAGCTTGCAAAAATGGTGGTGAGAAAAGAACAAGCGCCACGTGTAGGTCTGGGGGCGTGTCAAGGCCCTCGTCATTGGAAGGACCTTAGAAAGCCCCGGGTACTAAAGGAAAGCCAAGCGGCCTGCTATCAAGAGTTGCTGACCCCGCCTAGAGAAGTGAGAAAGCCCTCGAAGGGTGAGGCCCCAAAAAGACCAGAAAGGAGAGTCGCGTGGTGCAAGGAGCAAGGAGGCATCATGGCGAGCAGAGGTTCGGACACTCTGGCTGGTGGACAACAAGGCAAGAAAGCTCCCAATGTGACTGGGGAGGCTATAGCCTGGGTACAGATTACCGATTCTGATGACTTTAAAGAGGCTATGAAAGAACTGAGCCAATTGCTGAACAGTGCGCAGGAAGCGGTCCCAGCTACAAAAGCGGCACTCCAAGTACAGGTGCCGGAGCCTCCCGAACCAAAAGAAGCAGCACCAGTTAAAGAACCACCAAGCCCAAGCCGGCCAGTGACACCAGAGCCAACAGAGGAGCCACCGGCTGCCACACCAGACCCGCCTGAAACAGCACTGCAGCCAGAGCCAGAGGGTGCAGCCGCTGAGCAGGAGAGCAGTGAGAGCTCGGCAGAGACCCCAGAGGTCGAGAGTGGGAGGGGCATTGGGAATCCTACTAAAGCCTAATTGAGGGGGGCGCGATTGTGGCCCAGGCGGAGAACAGGGTCGAATGCAGGTGTGATGGTGACAACTGAACGCAAAGACAAGCCGCTGAGGAGGAAGAGCGACAACAGTGCCGAGACCACTGGCAGCAGCAAGAAGAGGCTAAATTGGAGGAAAAAGCGCACATGAAAAAGACTTTGGTCCCTAACCCGGCGGAGCGGCGCCGCGGCGTAGTCGTGGACTTCAACCTTCCGAACGGCCGGGGGTTCATCAAGGAGTACGGCTTGGAGCAAGAGGTTTTTGTCCGCAGAGAGGACGTCGAGTCGTGTCTCCCGAAGGGACACCCCAGTCGGGACTTTCACCGCAGAGAGGAGGTTGGCTACACCCGGTGTATGGGACAGCGAGGCTGGTATGCGTTGCGGGTGTACAAGATCCTGCAGCCTTGACCCCCCGTACGCAGAGCCGTCTGAACTTTTGAACCGGGAGGACGGCTTGTGGGCAAGCGGCCCCTACCCCTAAAGTAAGACCTAGAAATCCATGTAAATAGTAATTAGAATGTTGAAGTGGTAAACAGTGTATGCAACTGGTTAGTTAGATACCAGGAAACTGTAAAAATGTAAAATGTGTATATAGTTAACCCGCCATGATCACCATATAGTCAGGCGGAGGACTGTGACAAAAGAACTGTTTTTGAGCCCCTGTAGGGAATGCTGCTCACGAGACTGTGGACCGGGCTTCATCACGGGGATCACAGGGACCGAGACCCGGCTCCGTGACCCTGGCGGTGTCTTTAAAAGTTCGGTGTGGGTGGTTCACTCTCTTAGGGAAGGTCATCTGGTATGGAGGGTTCATTCTGGAAGGGATAACTGGACCTGGGGATACTTGTTAATTTATACGTGGCGCCACCCGCAGGTCGCGGCTATAGGTGGTTGCCGCTGCTCAACAGTCTTCCTAGGGGACGATAGTTGGGAGGCAGCAATGTTCTTAAGCCCTCTATGGGTAGGGTTGACCCCTAAGGTAGCTGAAGGTACCTGAGTGAGTTGGTAGTTGTGTCTCTGGTGCATTAAGAAAGTTCACAGACACAGCGGGTTGCAATCTTCAGTTCTTTACTCACAGTCTTTGTGCCACAGCCCGCTGAGCAATGGGTTTTCAGAGGCAGGGGTCCAGCTACTCCCGGGTAGGAGGATGATACATAACCGGCTCCCCTTCTCTGTCCTTACTCAGCCTCTTTTTTTACACAGCGCTTTGCCTCTCCTGTTCTGCCTTGCACCTCGCCACACAGAGCTCTGAGCCAGTGACTGTGGGCTTTTCTTAGGGGTTCCCCTGCAGTGTCTCCCCTCAGCCCTATGGTTGCCACCTTTTCAGCAAATGTGCACAATTGTCGACTGTGCCACCTTGGAAGTACCACACAGTCTCTGGGTTGCTAGCTGAGCCTTTTCTGGATTCTCCACTAGTCTTGTGGTTCTGGTGCCCCTTTCCTCAGCCTAGTCCCTCCACTGCCTGCGCCTGACAGTGGATATGAGTCCCACGGGTGGAATGGTCATTGCCCGTGACTCTGGGACTTTCTTCCTCCTGGAGACCGGGTGTCGGATGATCGGGCGTTCTTTGGTTCGGGGATGTGACCGGCAGCTCTTTTATTTTCGTTATGTGAATGTGATGTGTTCGGAGCTCCAGGATGACGCAGGGAAGGGACAGACGGACGCACTCTGCTGCCAGTAATAACCTCAGCTTTAGTGATGTGTGAGCGTTCTCTGATGATAGACGCTGCCGAAACAAACACAAATTGTCATTTCAGCAGATTTGCCAAAATCTGCACAACAGTTAAGGTTTTCTCAGCCATGATGGGTTTGATGGTTTCAGACGTGTTTTCCAGTCGTTGTGAGAGAGCGGCGTCTGCTGTAGAAATGGAAGAACAAAGGCTGAAATCAAGAAAGTCTGAGAAATCAACAAAAAGGAAAGAGAAGAAAATATTCTACATCATGTACTGAGGGCCTGAGAGCACAGAGGAGAGTGCCACCGTCCGGAACATCCGACAGCAAGATCATCCGGAACATCCCAGGCAGCAAGATCATCCGGAACATCCCAGGCAGCAAAATCATCCGGAACATCCCAGACAGCAAGATCATCCGGAACATTTGAGGCAGCAAAATCACTTGAAACATCCCAAGCAGCAAAATCATCTGGAACATCCCAGGCAGCAAGATCATCCGGAACATTTGAGGCAGCAAAATCATCCAGAACATTGGCGACAGCAAGATCATCTGGAACATCCAAGGCAACAACATCATCCGGAACATTGGAGGCAGCAAGATCATCCGGAACATCCCATGCAGCAAAATCATCCGGAACATCCGGACAGCAAGATCATCCGGAACATCCCAGGCAACAAGATCATCCGGAACATCCGGGACAGCAAGATCATCTGGAACAGCAAGATCATCCGGAACATCCCAGGCAACAAGATCATCCGGAACATCCGGGACAGCAAGATCATCTGGAACAGCAAGATCATCCGAACATCCCAGGCAGCAAGATCATCCGGAACATCCGGGACAGCAAGATCATCCGGAACATCCCAGGCAACAAGATCATCCGGAACATCGACGACAGCAAGATCATCTGGAACAGCAAGATCATCTGGAACATCCGAGGCAGCAAGCAAGCGGCTCACAGCAGTTTCGTTCCCGCTGTGAAGAACAGACATTGCTGAGGATCGTGGAGGGTTCGTGTGGGAGTAATAAACATGGGAAAAGAGAGATGTATTTGTGTTCTTTTATAAATAAATAATTTTTCAAGGTGTGGTGTATTATATACTGCTTACTTAGAAGTTCATAATGGCCGGGTCTAACATTGGCCTGACATTACAAACCTCGAGCTTAGTGCTAACTAGCAAAACTCAGCTGACATTAAACCCTTATTACCCAGTTTGTCAACCCCACAGGACAACCAGAAGAGTTGGGTAAAGTGCCAGAAAATGCACCATTTTCTGGGGAGGCTGCAGGCTGCAATTTACAGCAGGAAGGGGGTTCCCAAAATAATTAGGCCTCCCCATGCTGAGGATTTCAGCTCCCAGCTGCCTAATTTCACTTGGCTGGCAACCCAAAATACAGCAAAGCTTCATGTCATTTTTTTATTATTTCAAGAAAAAAGATTAAAAAGAGACTAAACTCTATTTTTAGATTTCCACACGGGTAAAACTAAGCAGCTGGGCGTGGGTGGCAGCCAGTACCTGCCTGCTTTACCTGCGCTGGTGACACAAATGCAGCCGAGCACCATAAGTGCAAAATAATGAACACATGCTATATTATCTGCTACCAAATAACTGTAGATGAGGTGGCCTCACATGTTGCTGACCCTCTGCAATAAAAAAGATTTGCTCTCTCTCAAAAGTAATAATAGTAATAATAATAAAACCCCCAAAAAATAAAATATTCCAAAAAAATGAAAAATAAATAGTAAGCTCTCTTAAACGGATGATTAAACACATTATAAGGTTCGTGGATGTCACATCTGTCATGGTCTCTATATGTTACACCCTGCAGGTGTCAAAACACTTACAAACTCCATGAAGCTTAAAAAATTATTTTAATACTCCAAAAAAATCTACAAGTTGCAAAAAAATGATAGATTCCATGGCTGGGACACTCCTGACCCTATGGTAAAGTGTTGTTCCCAGGCAGTGAGTCTTCCGGGGAGTGCTATGGCCCATATAATCAGGGGATGCTTTAGGGCCATTTTAAATTTCAAACTTTTTTCCTGAACATTCGCTGATTTCTTGCTAAATTGCCCGGGTTTCCGATCATAAACCAAACATGCAATGTTCATGTCGAATTTGAAGTTGGTAAACCTGTTCGGGGAACGCTCGCTGATCCCTAGCCATGAGTCTTCCAGGAGTCTTTCAGCTCTTATTTAAGGGATTTTGCTCCATTTTTTCTTATAAGTTCTTCCAGTTCTGTCAGATTCCTGACTCGTCTTGCTCTTTTCAGGTCTCGCCACAGATTTTCAATGATGTTCATACCAGGGGACTTTGAAGCCATTGTAAAACTTTTATCTTGTGCCATTTGAGGTCGTCTATTGTGAATTTTCACATGTGTTTAGGATCATTATCCATATGGAGGAGCCATCCTCTTTCCAATTTCAGCTTTTTTACAGACTGTGTTATGTTTGTATCAAGAATCTACCCGTGCAATGTTCCCCATGTCATTGGCTGCAACACAACCCCAAAGCATGATTAATTCATGCCCATGCTTAAGGGTTGGCGAGATGTTCTTTTAGATTGATCCATCCCCATGCTTAAGGGTTGACGAGATGTTCTTTTATTGAAATTCTGTGCCTTTTTTTTCTCCACACAAACCTTTGATCATTGTGGACAAAGAGATATATTTTAACCTCATTGGTAAACAAGACTGGACTCATAAGTGCATCAGGCTTGTTCAGATGTTCTTTTACTTCTGATGCAGAATTTTATGGTGAGGACCCAGGGAGGTTTCTTCTGATGACTCTTCCATGAAGGCCATGTTTGTGCAGGTGTCTCTGAATAGTAGAACAATGTATCACAACTCCAAACTCTGATAAATCTTCCTGAAGGTCTTTTGCAGTCGGGTGGGGGTTCTGATTTGCCTCTTGAAATCCTACGAGCAGCTTTCACTAACATTTTGATTGGTCTTACAAACTTCATCTTTATCACCACTGTTCCTATCTATTCCTATTTCTTAATTTCGTTTCGAACTGAGAAAATAGCAACTTGAAGGTGGAGGCAGACTTAGCTGGTAGGTGATCTCCAGGTACAGCTCCAGGGTGTCTAAATGCCATGACTGCTATTACCAGGGTCGGCTCAAGAAGACCAATTCTCTGGAAGAGGTGGTACAGCAAGATGGTAGAAGCTGTTCATTAGCAGGACTCTGTGGCAGCGAACACAGATGAGTCTCACTCATGGCATGGCAGAGGTGGACTTCTATATGGCAAGGCAGGTGCAGACCTGTATATGGCAAGGCACCACGATAGGTGAAACACAATACTAGTGACAAGGCACAAGACAGCAGGAACTGGGTATCAGGTGAGGTAAAGGGTGCAGAAATATGAGATGGTGACCTGACAACTAGCAACATCTCTAGGATATAACCACTTCCCAATAGGGGAAGGCACATTGAATACACTGTGCTTCTCAGCCATAGGATGAGAAGCATTTTTGTTTTTAAGGGCATACTGTCCCTCTAAATATGGCGAGGACGCTCCCAGGAGATCTGGGCAGAGGACACAGGCCCTTGGAGCAGGAAGACACATCCGGGGGAGCAGGCAGATGGCGCAGGACCACGGGCAGGGTGAGTACAACATGGATGCTGGTCTGCCTGCCACGTGGAGACCAGCGCTACAGCCACAGGCACTGCAGCTTTGCTACATTCTTGTAGCCTTCTTCTGCTTTGTGGCCTCCACCATTTCCATTTTCACAGCTCGGCAGATGCTTAGAAGGACCCGCGGCTGCTGTATTTTGGCACGAGGTTAGAGGAGGTTTTTATAAAGCTGTGAAATGTGCAACACCTGATAGTGAAGAAGCCATAACCCTAAGGGTGCCGTCACACACAGCAATATTGCTAGCAATGTCACTGGCAATTTGAAATCATGGATACATTGTTACATTTGTACACGGCCACAAAACAGAACAATATAGCTGTGTGTGACGGTACCTTAACGGGATAATGAAGGTCTGAAACCTCGGTCAAAGTTATCTGAGCACACAAATCTCCAAGGTGCATAAACCTTTGCATTCCACTGTATATTCATCAGAAGATAGAACTTGCTGCAGCCAAAATAATCAATATATGGCAGGAATTGTCCCCAAACTGTTCACAATGACGATATTTCCAAGATACAAAATAGAACATAAATTTCTGAAAATTGCTAACAATATCTCTAAAAAGAAGAATGATGGATGGAAGGAAGGAGGTGAGCAAAGAAGAGAAAATGGAGGCAGAAAAGGAAGAGAGAAATGGAAGAATCAAGGAATGAAGAAAGGAAGGCAGAGAGGAAGGGAAATAAAGAAGTGAGGGAAGGTAGAAAAAAAGGAAGGAAGGCAGAAAAGAAGGGAAGAAAGGAAGGGAAGAGAGGAATGGGAAAGGAACAAAGAAAAGGGAAAAGGAGAATGAAAAGAGGAAGGAAGGAAGGAAGGGAAGAAGGAAGGAAGGAAAGAGAAACAGGAAACGAAGGAAGTAAGGAATGGAAGAAATAAAGATAGAAAGAAAAGCAGAAAAGAAGAGAGTAAAGAAGAGAAGACAGTAAAAGGAGAGAAAGTAATAAAGGGAAAAAAAGAGACTGGAAAGAGGGAGGAGAGAATTAAGAAAGGAAGGAAGATGTTATGAGATATGTAGAATGAATAAACCATTGGGGAAGGAAGGATGAGTGAGAGAATAAGGGTAGAAGATGTGTATGAGGGACTAGTCTGGTGCCGTCCCTCTCTCCCGTCCTTGAGGACAGCTCTGTGCCTTCCTAGTTCCAGTCTCTGGATCCTCTTGCCCCGGGAGCTGACTATCTTTTGGATTGTGTCTGTCTACTTTGCAACATCCGGGTCATGTTGACATCCATCCTCTCCCCTCTTTCCCCTCTTCTGCAGGTTGATAGAGAAGCCCCCATGTTTCCATTGTGACCCCTCATCCACCTGGGCACAGGCTTCATTCCCACCTCTGCCATCCCGCCCTGTGAGGAACACGTCCTCTGCCATCCCGCCCTGTGAGGAACACGTCCTCTGCCATCCCGCCCTGTGAGGAACACGTCCTCTGCCATCCCGCCCTGTGAGGAACACGTCCTCTGCCATCCCGCCCTGTGAGGAACACGTCCTCTGCCATCCCGCCCTGTGAGGAACACGTCCTCTGCCATCCCGCCCTGTGAGGAACACGTCCTCTGCCATCCCGCCCTGTGAGGAACACGTCCTCTGCCATCCCGCCCTGTGAGGAACACGTCCTCTGCCATCCCGCCCTGAGAGGAACACGTCCTCTGCCATCCCGCCCTGTGAGGAACACGTCCTCTGCCATCCCGCCCTGTGAGGAACACGTCCTCTGCCATCCCGCCCTGTGAGGAACACGTCCTCTGCCATCCCGCCCTGTGAGGAACACGTCCTCTGCCATCCCGCCCTGTGAGGAACACGTCCTCTGCCATCCCGCCCTGTGAGGAACACGTCCTCTGCCATCCCGCCCTGTGAGGAACACGTCCTCTGCCATCCCGCCCTGTGAGGAACACGTCCTCTGCCATCCCGCCCTGTGAGGAACACGTCCTCTGCCATCCCGCCCTGTGAGGAACACGTCCTCTGCCATCTCGCCCTGTGAGGAACACGTCCTCTGCCATCCCGCCCTGTGAGGAACACGTCCTCTGCCATCCCGCCCTGTGAGGAACACGTCCTCTGATATCCCGCCCTGTGAGGAACACGTCCTCTGTCATCCCGCCCTGTGAGGAACACGTCCTCTGCCATCCCGTCCTGTGAGGAACACGTCCTCTATCAATGGTTGGGTGTAAGCTCCTGTGCCGTTTCCTCGTCCTCCCATCACTTTGCTTCATGATTTATTCTTTTACTGCACAAAGTTAAATTATTTTTTTGTAATACAATTTGCTCACAAAACCTGTCGTTTGCATTAGTAATTATGTATCTTGGAGAACATCTGGGAGGTTCGCCGCTATAATCGCAAACAAACGTGCTGTAGATCCTCCTCAGAATGGATGTGGAGGCCGACCTCTACCTGGCCGACAGCTCCGGCTCCACCGTCATTTCATTTCCGACCTGGTATCAGTTCTGTTTCAAGGGCATAATAAGGAAAGTTTTATTAGATCATCGGAAGAGAATCAGACTGTGATCCTGAAGCGCCGGGATAAAAATAAAAGATGCCGTATAAATACATTGAACTTTATCACTAATGTTCACTTCAGCTAAATATCCTAGAGTGGCGGGAGACTGGAGGACCGGTCCGGTGTAATGAGAGCGCTGCCCTTTAAGATGGATGAGGCCGTGCTATAGAACGTTGTATTCGGTAAAAAGATGATGTAAATTAATGGTGAAAGTAAAATAGATAAATAGTGTAAGAAAAGTAGAATAAATGGAAGGGTCAGGGGCGACTGGGCCGGGGGGCAGGGAGGAGGATGCCCCCTTGGCCGCTCACCACTTGGTTCATATTATATACCTGCACTGCATTATTATAAGGTATATCCTCATCATGGGAAGAGACGTTCCCAGTACAGTGCATCCAAGATGCATCTGAGCCAGGAAACATGTATCCGGATTGGGCCAAGGGGCAGTGGGGAGGATGCTCCCTTGGCCGATCACCACGTGGTTCATATTATATACCTGTACTGCACTATTAGAAGGTATATCCTCATCATGGGAAGAGACGTACCCGGTACAGTGCATCCAAGATGCATCTCAGCCAGGAAACATGTATCCGGATTGGGCCGGGGGGCAGGGGGGAGGATGCCCCCTTGGCCGATCATCACGTGGTTCATATTATATACCTGTACTGCACTATTAGAAGGTATATCCTCATCATGGGAAGAGACGTTCCCGGTACAGTGCATCCAAGATGCATCTGAGCCAGGAAACATGTATCCGAATTGGGCCGGGGGGCAGGGGGGAGGATGCTCCCTTGGCCGATCACCACGTGGTTCATATTATATACCTGTACTGCATTATTATAAGGTATATCCTCATCATGGGAAGAGACGTTCCCGGTACAGTGCATCCAAGATGCATCTGAGCCAGGAAACATGTATCCGAATTGGGCCGGGGGGCAGGGGGGAGGATGCCCCCTTGGCCACTCACCACGTGGTTCATATTATATACCTGTACTGCACTATTAGAAGGTATATCCTCATCATGGGAAGAGACGTTCCCAGTACAGTGCATCCAAGATGCATCTCAGCAGGAAACATGTATCCGGATGGGGCAGCAAAAAATGTCACTTTAATTCTCACTCAATTTGTCACCAAACTAAACCTCGTTAATTTGTGTCTTATCTTCTAAAACATTTGCTTTCCTAATTATGTTTTCATGGCTGCCCCAATAATGACCGGACCGTTGTGCCGCCAGAGCGAGGCCAATTATTCTCCACATCTCCTCCTGGGATCACGCCTGGATTTAAGGAAAAGATCAACAGCCGCGGTCAGATATCAGCGCTGCCGGCAGCTCGGACATCTCCGACAGTCCATTTTGCAGCCTGACCCTTTTAGGTTTATGAACAATTACCGTATATATTAAGCTAAATGCGCCGGCCCCGTTACATAACAAAGAGCAAAAATTAAAATGAATGACCAAATGTATTGTCTCCTGGTGTCTCCTGGGCTGTAGATACTTCTTGTAATAGAGTTCTGCAATCACCTGTGACCGCAGCACAACCAGAATCCACGATTGCAACGCCTCGGCCATTCCTGCACATGCCTGGGTTTCTTATTCTTTTCTCTCTGTGAATGCCTTAAGGAACACAGATGTTTCCACCTGTCCCAAGTGTGTTGCATCTGGCTAGGACCTTTGTGGTACCTGGGTGAGAAGATCACAGGGATTAGCAGATCGCAGGTTCTCTTTGGCATTCACTCAGTGATGAATATGCGCGAAGCAGATTTCATCTCTTTTTGATGTTGAAGGGGTTAAGAGTTCCTACCGTGATTACATACAGCTCTAATCTCAGCTGCTACCCTTGCCACCACTCCCTTCCATTATTTAAACTCACTCTTTACCATGTGCCAGTTATAGTTATTTTGTGCTGACCTCCCAGGAGACGTCGTCCTTGTTATAGATGTGGATTTCTGCTCGTTGTTTTATTCCTGCTTGTTTGTCTGTTTCCCTGTGTTGCCTTATTGTAGTAGAAAGAATAGCGTCTTTCTGCCCTATTCACTGCCCAAGGTCAGCCAGGGCCTAGGCACATGATCGTGCACAGTGAGAAGGACCCAGCTAGGGACGATAGGGAGTGCAGAGATCACACACAGTAAGTGTCAGGTGGTGACCCCTTCCCTGTCTCCCCATCATTAGGACCCCCTTTACCTTGTCCCTGGACTCCACCTTCCTTTGGCGCTGCACACCAGGCATCTCCTTGCTCTATTGTGACATCGCTCGTCTGCAAAATTTCATTAAGGCTCCAGTTTCACAAAATAATAATGTGGGAATAACATGTGGAGATGCTGAAGTTGACATCACAACAGCACATATAGACACATATAGCAGAAACATCTCTCTACAGATTATCTCACAATCATTGTATTTTCCCAGCATCCATCAACTTGATTGATAAGACAGGACTCATCTGTAACACTGTGATAATTCCTTCTATACTTTGTATATGGAATCCTGGCTATCCCAAGTAACAGCTTCAGGAAGGGCATAATGATGAGAGACTTCCATAGCCATGAAGGGAGAAGACTGGGAGAGAAGGTTTTCCTCGTAAGTAAACATGTGTCATGCAGGAGTAAGGGGTGTCCGGCTACCGTGCATGACAGTGACGCAGGGACCAACGATATCCGCTGCACTATAAAAATACAGCAGAGAGCCCTGGTCATAGGGAGAGGTGACTTCCTGCACTCACCTGTGCCCAGATCTCCCTACAGGCCCTACACACAAGTTCTTTAAACCAGTTGCCGAGCAGGATACCTAGTGTCTCGCTGGCCCTGATATTAACCCTCAATAGGACATGGCCGGCATGAGCACTAGTCCCAACCACTGCAATAATAATAATGATTATTATTATTATTCATATAGCCCCATTAATGCCATGGTGCTGTACATAAGAAGGGGTTACATACAAAATTATAGATATAGTTTACAGTAAACAAATTAACAATGACTGACAGAGGGGAGAGGACCCTGCCCTTGCGGGCTTACATTCTACAGGATAATGGGGAAGAGACAGTAGGTCAGGGGTGCAGCAGATCTGGTGGTGGAGAGACGGCAGCTCCGGTGGCGGTGGGGCAGCAGCTCCGGAGGCGGTGGGGCGGCGGCTCGGTCATTGCAGGCTGTATCTTTCCTGTAGAGATGGTTTTCAGATTCATCTGAAGGATCCGAGTGTGGTGGATAATCGACTTGTTGGGGTGCAGAGTTCCAGAGGATGGGGGATTTTCGGGAGAGGAAAGGAGAAGGTCTTGGGAGGATGGAAGGTTACGTGAGGGAAGATAGTGGGAGATTAGTTCAGAGATGTATGGGGGGGACAGGTTATGGACGGCTTTGTAGGTCAGTGTTAGTAGCTTGAACTGGATTCGTTGGGGAATTGGGAGCCAGTGGAGGGATCTACTGAGGGGAGATACAGGGGAGTAGCGAGGAGAGAGGGGGATTAGTCGGGCAACAGAGTTGAGGACAGATTGTAGAGGTGCAAGAGTGCTAGCAGGGAGGCCACAGAGGAGGAGGTTGCAGTAATCAAAGCGGGAGATGATGAGGGCGATTACAAGAATTTTAGTAGATTGAGGGCTGAGGAAAGGACGGATTCTGGAAATATTCTTGAGTTGGAGGCGGCAGCAGGTGGTGAGAGTTTGGATGTGTGGTTTGAAGGACAGGGCAGAGTCAAGAGTTACTCCGAGACAGTGAATTTTGGGTGCAGGAGAGAACATGATGCCATTTACCATAATAGATAGATCAGGTGGTGAAGATGAAAGATGGGATGGAGGAAAGATGGGGAGTTTGTTTTTTTGTACATTGAGTTTAAGGAAGCAAGAGGAGAAGAAGGAGGATATGGCTGATAGACACTCCGGGATTCTGGACAGCAGAGAGGAGAAGGAGGAGGATATGGCTGATAGACACTCTGGGATTGTGGACAGCAGAGAGGAGGAGGAGGATATGGCTGATAGACACTCTGGGATTCTGGACAGCAGAGAGGAGAAGGAGGAGGATATGGCTGATAGACACTCCGGGATTGTGGACAGCAGAGAGGAGGAGGAGGATATGGCTGATAGACACTCTGGGATTGTGGACAGCAGAGAGGAGGAGAAGGAGGAGGATATGGCTGATAGACACTCCGGGATTCTGGACAGCAGAGAGGAGAAGGAGGATATGGCTGATAGACACTCTGGGATTCTGGACAGCAGAGAGGAGAAGGAGGATATGGCTGATAGACACTCTGGGATTCTGGACAGCAGAGAGGAGAAGGAGGATATGGCTGATAGACACTCCGGGATTCTGGACAGCAGAGAGGAGAAGGAGGATATGGCTGATAGACACTCTGGGATTCTGGACAGCAGAGAGGAGAAGGAGGAGGATATGGCTGATAGACACTCCGGGATTGTGGACAGCAGAGAGGAGGAGGAGGATATGGCTGATAGACACTCTGGGATTCTGGACAGCAGAGAGGAGGAGGAGGAGGATATGGCTGATAGACACTCTGGGATTCTGGACAGCAGAGAGGAGAAGGAGGATATGGCTGATAGACACTCTGGGATTCTGGACAGCAGAGAGGAGAAGGAGGATATGGCTGATAGACACTCCGGGATTCTGGACAGCAGAGAGGAGAAGGAGGAGGATATGGCTGATAGACACTCTGGGATTGTGGACAGCAGAGAGGAGGAGGAGGATATGGCTGATAGACACTCTGGGATTCTGGACAGCAGAGAGGAGAAGGAGGAGGATATGGCTGATAGACACTCCGGGATTGTGGACAGCAGAGAGGAGGAGGAGGATATGGCTGATAGACACTCTGGGATTGTGGACAGCAGAGAGGAGGAGAAGGAGGAGGATATGGCTGATAGACACTCCGGGATTCTGGACAGCAGAGAGGAGAAGGAGGATATGGCTGATAGACACTCTGGGATTCTGGACAGCAGAGAGGAGAAGGAGGATATGGCTGATAGACACTCTGGGATTCTGGACAGCAGAGAGGAGAAGGAGGATATGGCTGATAGACACTCCGGGATTCTGGACAGCAGAGAGGAGAAGGAGGATATGGCTGATAGACACTCTGGGATTCTGGACAGCAGAGAGGAGAAGGAGGAGGATATGGCTGATAGACACTCCGGGATTGTGGACAGCAGAGAGGAGGAGGAGGATATGGCTGATAGACACTCTGGGATTCTGGACAGCAGAGAGGAGGAGGAGGAGGATATGGCTGATAGACACTCTGGGATTCTGGACAGCAGAGAGGAGAAGGAGGATATGGCTGATAGACACTCTGGGATTCTGGACAGCAGAGAGGAGAAGGAGGATATGGCTGATAGACACTCCGGGATTCTGGACAGCAGAGAGGAGAAGGAGGATATGGCTGATAGACACTCTGGGATTCTGGACAGCAGAGAGGAGAAGGAGGAGGATATGGCTGATAGACACTCCGGGATTGTGGACAGCAGAGAGGAGGAGGAGGATATGGCTGATAGACACTCTGGGATTCTGGACAGCAGAGAGGAGGAGGAGGAGGATATGGCTGATAGACACTCCGGGATTCTGGACAGCAGAGAGGAGAAGGAGGATATGGCTGATAGACACTCCGGGATTCTGGACAGCAGAGAGGAGGAGGAGGAGGATATGGCTGATAGACACTCCGGGATTCTGGACAGCAGAGAGGAGAAGGAGGAGGATATGGCTGATAGACACTTCGGGATTCTGGACAGCAGAGAGGAGAAGGAGGAGGATATGGCTGATAGACACTCCGGGATTGTGGACAGCAGAGAGGAGAAGGAGGATATGGCTGATAGACACTCCGGGATTCTGGACAGCAGAGAGGAGGAGGAGGAGGATATGGCTGATAGACACTCCGGGGTTCTGGACAGCAGAGAGGAGAAGGAGGAGGATATGGCTGATAGACACTCCAGGATTCTGGACAGCAGAGAATTGACATCTGGGCCAGAGAGGTAGATCTGAGTGTCATCAGTGTACAGGTGATACTGGAAGCCATGGGACTGTATGAGTTGTCCTAGGCAAAAGGTATAGATGGAGGAAAGGAGGGGTTCCAGGACAGAGCCTTGAGGGGCCCCAACAGAGAGATGGCGGGATGAGGAGGTCGTGTGGGAGTGGGAGACACCAAATGTGCAATAATAACAACAAGATGAAGGGGAGACAGACAGGGAAACAACAAAGCAACATGACGCCTGCTCCTTAGCAGCAAACAGCTTGGCAGTAGTCAGCTTCTCCATAGAACCTCCTTCACCTCAGGTAGCCAGGCCAGGAATGAGTTCAATCAACAGCAAAATATGCTGGAACCATGTGAGCATATAAAGGAGATGGGAGTGATCACAGAGTAGCCACACCTGGTAAGGAAACGAAGGAGTGTGCTAGCAGCAGAAAACTGACATTAACTCCTGCACTGCCAAAGGAAAAAAAAATGTTTAAAATGAAGTCTCAATAAAGAAAAGAGACAGAGGACCCAAACCAGTCACAAGTCTCCAAAGTAAGAGAGACCATGGTGACATCATGTTTACACTGTGTTCCAAATTATTATACAAATTGGTTTTAAATGTCATAGGGTTTTTCTTTTTCAATGAACCCCATTGCTGGTCTTGTGTCTCAGGTTCTTTGGATCATTGAAATCAATCTCAGATCCCTGTGATAATTAGTTTGGCAGGTGAAGCCCAATAACAGGAAAACTGGGTGTTCCACAATATTACGCAGGACACAGTTTTCAAGTAACATGGGACAGAAAAAGGATCTCACTGCTGCCGAAAAGCTACAAATAGTGCAATGCCTTGGACAAGGGATGAAAACATTAGATATTGCAGGAAAACCTAAGTGTGATCATCGTACTGTGAAGAGATTTGTGGCTGATTCTGAGCACAGACTTGTTTGTGCAGATAAAGGCAGAATGAGGAAGGTTTCTGCCAGGCAAGTTCATCAGATTAATAGAGCAGCTGCTAAAAAGGCCTTACAAACCAGCAAACAGATATGTGAAGCTGCTGGTGCCTCTGGAGTCCCTCCAACCTCAAGGTGTAGGATCCTTCAGAGGCTGCTGTGGGGCATAAAGCTACTATTCGGCCACCCCTAAACAGCGCTCACAAGCAGACACGGTCGCAGTGGGCCCAGATATACATGAAGACTAATTGTCACACAGTCTTGTTACTGATGAGAGCCGAGCAACCCTGGATGGTCCAGATGGATGGAGTAGTGGATGGTTGGTGGATGCCACCATGTCCCATCAAGGCTGCAACGTCAGCAAGGAGGTGGAGGAGTCATGTTTTGGGCCGGATTCATTGGGAAACAGCTGGTCGGCCCCTTTAAGGTTCCTGAAGGTGTGAAAATGACCTCTGCAAAGTATATAGAGTTTCTGACTGAGAACTTTCTTCTATGGTACAAAAAGCAAAAACAGGAGCAAAATCATCCTCATGCAGGACAATGCCCCATCTCATGCTGCAAAGAATACCTCTGTGCCATTGTTTGCTATGGGCGTAAACGGAGATAAGCTTATGGTGTGGCCACCATCTTCCCCTGACCTCAGCCCTATAGAGAACCTTAGGAGTATAATCAAGCAAAAGATCTATGAGGGTGGGAGGCAGCTCACATCAAAACAGCAGCTCTGGGAGGCGATTCTGACATCATGCAAAGAAATACAAGCAGAAACTCTCCAGAAACTCACAAGATCAATGGATGCAAGAATTGTGAAGGTGACATCAAAGAAGGGTTCCTGTGTTACCATGTAACTTGGCCTGTTAGGAGGTTTTGGAGGTAAATATCTTTTTATTTCAGTGAATGTGACCTCCTAATGCTGCAAATTCAACAAATCAGCATTTTCACTTCTTTCAAACAGATCAAATGTTTAGAAACTCTCCTGTGCCGAATAATGTGGAACAGAGCATTTAGAGGTTTATTAATTATGAAGATTATACTGTTATCATAGGGAGATTTCTTCAATAAAATTCCATGTATCCTCTAACAGGTGATGACTTTTATTACACTGACTGTCATCTGCACCGACCATTTAGGAGAATCAGAGAATAAGAACATTTGCATAATAATTTGGAACATGGTGTATAATTGGGTCTGGAATAAGCAATAATTGTGCCTGTGATTCACTTGTCCTTGCAGCACTCGGTGTCACAGAGCAGCCAGGTTGGTAATTATCAGGATTGGCGATGGATCTGACAATGGGGTTGGGCATGTGGCCCCGCGCCCGGACCCCTGGGCACCATAGTGGGGGCTGATGCTACATTGCACTGATCTACGGCACACAATCGCTTCACAATTCACAGCTCAACTATTAATAATGAAAATACCAAAAGCCCAATCTTGACACCTAAAATCATGTGTGACGTGATAATGAAGTGGGGGAGCGGGTGAGAGCCGGCTATCGGTGCAGCAGCAGAAAAATTAACCAAACGAGCCCACGGCCTGATTAACATTTCACTCCATCAGATGGGATGAGCAGCGATTGCTGCCGAGGGGCACGGCGGAGAATCTTCCTTTGTGTTTCCTCTCGGGGGCTGCATTGGGTTCTGGATAGATGCAGAGGAATATTGATGTGTTGGTATTTTACCAAAGGGAGCGGAGCGTGCACCGTGCAGCTCGAATCAAAGCCTTCTGTCCATCTCTGTGTTTATCATGTTGCTTGCACTAGTGAGCCATGAACTGTTGCTTCAATGGTTGATACATTATTTATGCACTGAAATTATAAATGTGCATGTTAAAAAAGAATAATCTGATGGCAGAGCTGTACGATAGATGCATAGCAAATGTGATGGGAGAGGAGCTCTACCCCAGCCATCCTCTCTTTACACTTTGTCTATTGCACATATAATATGGATTTTCAATAGGAGTCGGGGGATTATTTTACAGTTTGCTCACATGGCTGTAGAATATAATAAATCTATTTGTACCATAGGGCTGTCGATTTCTAGAGGATCCTGCAGAGCCCCATAGACGCCATGTGACATTACTGCAAAGTTATTGTCATTCCTCACATCGGACGCGGATTCCAAATGAACCTGATGGAAGAGATGAGAAAACGATCTGTGATGGATACAATTTGTTAGGAATTCCCAAAAAAATTCAGATTCCTCAGATTCAGGATTTGATTGGCGTAAATGTGCATTAGAAGGGAGCAGGAACGTGCAGGGAGGTGCGGTGGAAGGGGGAAGAACCAGGCGGGGAACAGGCAGGAAGGTGCTGCAGAAGGGGGCAGGAACAGGCAGGGAGGTGCAGTGAAAGGGGGCAGGACCAGATGGGGAATGGGCAGTCGAAGGGGGCAGGAACAGGCAGGGTGGTGCGGTGGAAGGGGGAAGAACCAGGCGGGGAACAGGCAGGAAGGTGCTGCAGAAGGGGGCAGGAACAGGCAGGGAGGTGCAGTGGAAGGGGGCAGGAGAAGGCGGAGAGGTGCGGAGGAAGGGGGCAGGAACAGGCAGGGAGGTGCAGTGAAAGGGGGCAGGACCAGATGCGGAATGGGCAGGGAGGTGCAGTCGAAGGGGGCAGGAGAAGGCGGAGAGGTGCGGCGGAAGGGGGCAGAATCAGGCAGGGAGGTGTGGCGGAAGGAGGCAGGATTAGGCGGGGAACAGGCAGAGAGGTGCAGCAGAAGGGCCAGGAGCAGGTGGGGAGGTGCGGTGGAAGGGGGCAGGATCAAGCGGGGAACAGGTAGGGAGGTGCAGCAGAAGGGGACAGGAGCAGGCAGGAAACATGCAGGGAGGTGCGGCGGAAGGGGGCAGGATCAGGCGGGGAATAGGCAGGGAGGGGCATCATAAGGGGGCAGGAGCAGGTGGGGAGGTGCAGTGATAGGGTACAGGATCAGGTCTGGAAGTGCTGTGGAAAGGGCAGGAGAGGGTGGTAAGGTGTGGCGGAAGGTTGAAGGCAGGGATGTTTGAGAGAAGGAGGAAGGAGTGGGCAGGAAAGTGCAGAGGACGGGGGCAGGATCGGGCAGGGAGGTGCATTAGAAGGGGGCAGGAGTGGGTGGGGAGCTTTGACATCAGGACAGGTGAGGGGCAGAGAGCTCTGGAGGCAGGAAAGGGTAACTAAAATACTTTATTGTTTCTTATATACTACACAATAAAAATGTTTTTGAGGGAGAATTTGGATTAATTTTATTTGGACTGAACTGAATCTGTGAAAATCTGCCTGAAACAAATTATGATAAATTATAATAAATAATGCCTAAATTATAAAAAAAATTCTATAATGTTTGATACTCTGTTAGGAGATGTTTATTCTGTACGTGTCTCCACCCAGTGGTTGAAATGAAAATTGACACCAGTTGTGTTTTTTGCCAACAAGATAGGAAGAAAATAAAGAGGCAATGTCTGGTTGTCTATGATGATCTCCCAGCAACACTGATTGGTGAACAGATAAACAGAAATGTGTGCGATTAAGTACATTTTATTTCTATTTTATCAATTCACTTTTTATATGACCATTTTTGCTGTTTTTTGTAATTATAAATCTTCATCCACTTGTGAGCTCTCATTTCTCCTCCCCTCGCACAGATATAAATGTGAAAGAGATAATTGTAATTCCCATCAGGCACCACTAGAGGGAGCAAGAGAATGTCCATAATAGACTTTGGTGTTCAATGGGTGTTGTGTACAGTGAGCTCCCCCTAGAGGCCGCCAGGATACTGCAGAAATAGAGATTATTCTGATCAGAGATGAGCGGATCAGAGAAATTATTCTTCGCACATTGACTGTCCCTTATGAAGCTCCAAGTTCTCTCCAGTAAGATGGAAATGTAAAAACATGACTTATATTCACTGTACCGCTCCCCCTTTTTGACCTGGAACCGCTCTGCACAAGGTCATCATATTGGAGAAAAATATATAGGAACATCAGCCCCCCCTCAGCTCATCCGGACACCCAAAGAAACACAGAGAAGACCGGGGTCAGTAATGGATTCACACTTCACTCCAAGGTCGCGTTATTCCAAGAAAATTGACTGATGGTTCAGAATACAGAGAAATAGGAGAATTGAGCGAGCGGGGGATGGGCGCCTCTACGAGGGTCACCCACAAAGAAAACATTCTACAATGCAAGTTTGTATCAATGAGGTTCTGCTTTATTGTTTATATGTTGCAGTTATCAGACAGATACATTTGTCCACAATGTCTGACACGTTGCATCATCTGAATAATCCAGGAGGACAGGAGCCAGGAGAGCAGCCAAAATCTCCTGCAGTGTTATAAGGAACGGCTGGTGAGTGGCCCCGTGTAGCTCATGCATCGGGCCCCAGGGTTCCTGTTACATCTCTGGTCCCGGCCCCTACGACAGTACACAGGGGTGTAACTATAACAGGTGCAGGAGTTGCAATCACACCCGAGCCCTGAAGCGTGGGGGGCCCGAAAAGTCCCTTTAGCCTATACATCTTATGACGGCAGGTTGGTAGCCATACACTAATGTGTACAGCAACCAATCAGAATCACTGTCCACATTGAGGTAATGCAGTCTGACTGCGACAGCCAATCACAGAGGCTCTCACAGAGTGTGAGTGTCTGTGATTGGCTGTTTGCCGGTCAGTGCAATGGACATGCATGAG